>JALPQI010000929.1:0-35619 GCA_025490895.1 Thaumatotibia leucotreta | reverse complement strand
CAAACAAAAGATCCAAATAAATATAAACGCAATATAAATAAAGAATTACGGATGAAAGGTGAAAGTTATTTAGGATACAGAAGAGACAGAAAAGCAAAGACTAATGAAAAATTTAAAGTGAAACAAGACGTATTTAAGCCTGCAAGATCCATGAAACCACCCTGCACTTCTGCGTTTTGCAAGAAATCCAAACTCAGGTCATGTGACAACATAAACGAGGAACAGCGAAAATATTTGTTTGACAATTTCTGGAAGAACATGAACTGGGAGCAGCGAAGATCATTTATAACTTCTCACGTTAACAAAGTATCAAAGAAAGTTACAAAAAATCCAGAATCATCCAAAAGAACTGATAGTCGAACTTACGTTTTGACGATTGATAATGTACGTCACCAAGTCTGCAAAAAAATGTTCTTGGCCACTCTTGGAATTAAAGATTGGTTTATAAGATATTGGTTGACAAAAACCGATTGTGCTATGCCTCCCGATGTGTCTTCTTCAACCAGTAATCGCAGAAATCCAGAGAAAATTGAAGACCACAAACATGTTGAAAAGTTTTTTAGGAGATCTTCCAAAGATGCCGTCACATTACTGTCGTGCTAAAACATCACGAGAATATTTAGAACCAATTTTCTCGAACATGACACAGCTCTATCACGCATATAAAGATAATTGTGAATTAGAGGGTAGAGAATGCCTTGGGCGTAAATTATTTGACAAATTATTTTTGAAACTCAATTTGAGCCTATTCCACCCAAAGAAGGATCAATGCGACGTTTGTTGCAGTCATAAAACTGGAAACATTACTGATGAAGAATACGCTCAACATGTTCTGAAGAAAGATCGAGCCAGGAAAGAAAAAGATACTGACAAAGGAATTGCACAGTCCGGAGCTTGTCACGTATTCACACAGGATGTTGAATCGGTAAAATTGGCCCCGTATCTTCAAGCTAGTGCAATTTATTATAAAACTAAATTATGCGTCCATAATTTTACATTATACAATATAGCAACTAAGGAAGTAATGTGTTATTGGTTCGATGAGTCAAATAGTACGCTTGAAGCCTCTGTTTTTGCTTCATGCTTAGTAGACCATCTAGAGAAGGTTTTGAGTCTGAAATTATTGCCTGTGGTTTTATATTCCGATGGTTGTTGTGCTCAAAATCGCAATGTTACCTTAAGCAATGCTTTATTACGTTTAGCGATTGAAAAAAATATTGTGATTACTCAAAAGTACCTGGAAAAAGGCCATACTCACATGGAATGTGATTCGGTACATAGTGCCATAGAGTGTAAATTAAAAGGTAAAGAAATTTACCTTCCACAACAATACATGGCTATAAGTAAAACTGCTAGGAGTGATCCTATGCCTTACCAAGCTTGTTATTTAGATTATACCTTTTTCACAGACTTTTCGAAAGAATTGATTTATAAATCTATAAGGCCTGGTAAAAAAGTAGGTGACCCTGTCGTCACAGATTTACGTATGCTAGAATACAGACCAAATGGCACAATTTGGTATAAAGTTAGTTTTGATGACGAGCTTCACCCGTTACCACATCGTCCCACGGCAATTAACAGCATTAAACAAATAAATAGCTTGCAAAAATTGTACGCAGCTAGAATACCAATTACAAAGCGGAAGTATCAAGATTTGCAACACCTAAAAAGTGTATTGCCATCTAGTTGCCATTCTTTTTATGATGACCTTCCGCACAGCAATCACTAAAGACTGCAACTAAACTAAAGACTAGAGATTTTGAGTTTTCTTTATTATTTTATTAATAGATACTATTATATTATTATTTCTTTGGAGTTTATTAAAGACTAAGTAAACTAAGATTAGTATTTGAAACATTTACCTATTAAAAGATAAAAATATTAGGTACTTCATTTAAGTTCTAACTAGAGGTTTGTGTATTACCAAATTACTTTAAGCAATTGATCTCAACATGTGATTCTTAAGATTTAAGTAAAGATACCTATCTATGTTATAAAGAATGTTAATTTTCTTTTCTTAATAAAAGCTTTTATTTGCAAATCATCTTTTAATACCTTCTTAATCCCTAACATTTTCACAAACAACACCGCCTAAATCTAATAAAATATCAGTCAACACCGCTCAAGTCATAAAATAAAAGTTAAAATAAAGTAAATCGTCAAAATAAGTATAAATAATTATTTCTTAATCGTTAACTAGGATATGTATTATGAAGCAATAGAAAAAAAACACAGATTTTTTAAAATAGACAGTTTTTTTCGTCTCCTGTAAAGTTGGCAAAAACGACTTAAGCGGTGTTGTAAGCTAAGGGACGAAATGTCAAACTTCATTGTTGCCTGAACGGAATAGTGATGTTACTGCTGTTGCTGCAATTTACCGATACGTCAATCGAAATAAATAAGTAAACCTTTTTTATGGAGGTACGAATAATTGCTATAATAGTAGGTACGCACATATTTTCTAAAAGTTTGTTATGGTTTCGACAGGTCCTCGCGAGCCCGTGTGCCCGGTGGATACGCGGCTTTACAGACTGTGTTGAACTTGACAACCAGATAAATGTCAAAATTGTTATAAAATCACGTATAATTTTATATTTCGTAGAATAATAATTTATGTACCACTACGTTATCACCTAGATGTGCTCTGATTTTAATAAATGGTTTTAGTGACTTTATATACTGTATATACGGCATTTCTCTATTTGGCCACAGAATATATAAAGTACAGAAGCTTCACTGCTTTGATGTTCACAAATGCCGGCTTTTTATGTACCTACACAATTATTATTACCAAACAACCCGGCGCGCGAGGCGACGCAAGCAGCTGAAATGGGCCGTATTGCGTGGCGGAAAGGTCGCTTATAAGTTATAAGCCGCACGCCGTCGAAAACAGGGTTGTCAATTATTGAAAACTAATAAAATAACGAACGGCGCTATGAGGCGTCTGACAAATACATTACTGAAATGATATCTACGGCGTTAAGGGTCGGATTCCCGATTTTGTCGTTTTAGACCTATTTTCGAACAAAGAATTTGTTAAGTAAATATAACTCTACAAACACATTTCTTACATGAGCTTATTCAGAAAGAACCGGTACAGAGGCTCCAATTGACATTATATTTTATATTTACATGGATTTCCTAGAAATCGCCTCTAAATGTACCGAAAATTGAAAAAATTGCATATTTTTCGAACACGACGCAATGCATATTTTTCTTTTACGGGCATAAAATATTCATCTTAATTTAAAAGCCAGATAACTGAATTAGTGCATCAGGGCATATTCATATTTTTCCTCATAAAGACAACGGAGAAATTTAATCCTTAATTTAAAATAACGTATATTCTCCATACAAATGGCGACACGAGTCAAAATTCTCTTTTGACTCAGATGGCGCGAGCGCCTCCTCGAGGTCGGACGCACGCCAAATCGCTCCCGTTGACAGCTCTTTTTGACATTGAAAATGACATAAAATCATATACATACACGTCAAGGGATGCCAGTACTCAAAGTATCTTTAAATAAGTAGGGAAAATCAGAACGAAGAAATTCTTTCGAACCCCATCATTTATTTAAGTTTCTTGTTATTTTTATGACGGAACACAAGAAAACTATAACAACTGATTCTGAATAAAACTCAATACTACCGAACACGTATAAGTTACATTCGCAAAAACGATTAAAAATGAAAAAAGTTTACGGATACGATTTGGTGTAATGGAGTTTATTTTCTATACTCTGGCAATAAAATACGTCATTTGAAAACACATGTGACGGCTAGAAGTCAAAACGATAGAATGTCGATTTAGTTATAATAATAATAAGAAAGATAGAATATGTTTGTTATATTAGTAGGTATACAAATTCAAAGTGATACGAGTCTTTAATTAATGGTTGATTTGTGGAATAAAATCTGTGCTCATCGCCACTGCGATTTCTGCGGCCACGATTTCTTGGTAAGAAAGTATATGCCGCATCTTCTCAGTACATTCTATATTGAAAGTAAATTATTTTTGAAATAAAAATATGAAAACTGATAAACTCTAAATTTATTCGTATGACATTTAGAGTTTTAATACTAGTCGATTATAGTATAGTGTACCATTTAGATTTTTATCCACTGAACTGAGACAATTTCTCTCATCTTCTGAGATGTTTCTTTTGGTAGATAAACGTTTGACATATTACTGGTTGTTTCAGAGTCTATATTAAGCAGGACGTAAAGAGTGAGTAAGTAATCCTTACAGTTGTGTACACAAATACCGTGTGGTGACGGCAGTAAGAATACATTTGTCACCACCCCAATTCTTCCCGCGGGTGTCACAAGAGTCGAAAAAGGGATTGAAGTGGCGATTTACATTTACCTCCTAATGCATCCACACGCATAAGTAATTACTTAGGGAAGTGGAACTGCCAATGAAGGCTAGAATGGAACTTCGGAATACTTTGGTGTTTTGTATGATGTGTGTAACTGGTTATGCATTTTAAGCAATGAAGATGGTCGTGTAATGTCATGGTATTGTCAAATACCAGTTCTGATGGGGTGTTTCCTTAGGAACCTTAGGATTCTGTATTATCATTTAAACATCAAGCATTATCATTTATGCATTTTAATGTGAGTAGGTGGAACTGCTGATAAAGACCAGAACGGAACCCCTTAACGACACGTGTTTCACTTTTGGCAGATATTTCTGATTGATTGTGTATGTTATGGAGCAAGTTCTGGACAAAGACCAGTTTAGATGGTAGGTTCCTTAACCCTTAAGGAATTAAGGGAACTGATAAATGTAGAGTATTTATGTAAGCTACTCTTTAAAAGAGGTTTCATACTATTGTACCTTTTTAGGGTTCCGTAGTACACTAGGAACCCTTATAGTTTTGCTCTGTCTGTCTGTCCGCAGCATAGCACAGTGGCCGTTAGTACTAGAAATCTGCAATTTGGTACAGATATACATAATATTAATTATGCCGACAAAGTGGTAAAATAAAAAATAGAAAAAAAAATTCGGGTGCCTAACCTGGTGAAGTGTGAATGATTTTTTTATTTGCTGTAATCCTATAGTGTGCAGTGCATCGTTGAAGAGGTCTTTGAAAAAAATAAGAGATTTTCAAACAAAGTTTTTTTCTAAAGTCAATATTTTCAGAGATATCCGAAAAGTACGGAACCCTAGCATGAGCCGACATGCTCTTGGCCGGTTTTTTATTACCTCAGGAGCTGCTAATATACAGGTTGTTCTAATGTATAAAAAAAGGAGTGTGGATTACAATGTGGATAACAAGATTTAATCATATCACGTCACCAGACCAATCGCAGTCGTCGTCGTCAGTGGCAGAAGGGTAACGAAGGCTGTCATGAACTGCTCCTTGGTGAACCGAGGGAATTCCTGTTCTTAATAGTAACGCAAAAATGACGTAGGTACCTTGCATACATTTTAATGTTTTTATTTAACCTCGTGCCTACATTACGAGTAGGTACCTAGGATACATGTAGGTAAGAGGTAACTTTCGTGTTACATTGAATGAATGAATGAACGAATGAATGACTTTGTTTGTGAATATGCATTGCATATTGCACAAACAAAGTACCTAATAATAACGTTGCTTTTTTTCGGTAGGTACTATGTTTTGATTATAGCACGAGCAAATACTCGTACACGTTTATGTGACGTAGGTAACTCCAAAAATGGTAAATTACAAACATATTCTTGTAAATTCGACATTCTATTGCGTATTTTATACATTGGTAAAAATAAATGTAAACAATTAGAGACTCAATTTATTGTTCATTTGAATGACAATGTCTAACTTCGTGTATAAGCTGTTTTTTTCTGGTAAGATAAGAGTGCAAAGGTGGGATTCAAATTTATTTTAATTTAGGAACTTGAAACTTTAGTATTAATAAGGTATTTTACAAGAGTACAAGAAATTTAATTTAATCATTTCTTAAAGGTTAAAAGGGGATTACAATTTTTATTGGGTTGAAGTTTAACTTAAAGCTATGATAGTTCCTATAAAAGTATTTTTATAACAAGGGGATGCAAAGTTACGATTGGAGACCTAAAACATTGTAGGAGATTTACTAAGTAAAATACGAAAAAAGCAATAATATATCAGAGTGCAGGGAAATTTCATGATTGAGAGGGTTAAGTAGGGGTGTAGATTTTGTTTAAGGAGACTAAGGTAGACAATAAATTTAGTGTAAATTACTAGCGCTAGAAAGATGGCATCTTTACAGAAGGTTCATCATCATCATCATCATATCAGCCGAAAGACGTCCACTGCTGAACATAGGCCTCCCCCAAAGATTGCCACAATGACCGGTCCTGCGCCACCCGCATCCAGCGGACTGCTGCGACCTTCACCAGGTCATCAGTCCACCTTGTGGGGGGGCCTACCCACGCCACGCCTTCCGGTGCGTGGCCGCCACTCAAGAACCTTCCCGCCCCAACGGCCATCGGTTCTACGCGCAATGTGCCCCGCCCACTGCCACTTCCGTTTAGCGATTTGGAGAGCTATTTCGGTTAGTTTGGTTCTGCTGCGGATGGTCTCATTTTTAATCCGATCACGCAGAGACTTGGGTGACTTTGAGCCTTCTTATGAGACCCATTGTAAGCGGCCACGTTTCAGTACCGTATGTCATCACTGGCAACACACACTGATTAAAGACTTTCGTCTTCAAACACTGCGGAATATTGGACGAAAATATGTGTCGTAACTTCCCGAACGCTGCCCAACCGAGTCGGATTCGACGATTGACCTCTTTCTCGAAGTTGGACCTACCTAACTGAAGGTTACTTATATAATTATTTGTATACAAAATGAGAAACCATTTTATAAAATTTAAAGCCTAAAGTGGTTAAAAGGTAGTTGAAAGTTTGTATGGAAATAGTGTGATTTGAAAGATAGCGACTTGATACGTCGTATTCCAACTGCTGATAAAAAATAAGACAAATCGATTTCAGCGTTTTTTTTTTTTAAATATTTATCCCTTAACACTTTCGACGCCGGTGACAGTGTTCACCGTCAAACAAGTGTACAAAAAAATGTCTTTAAACCGAAACTTTGTCTGAAGAGTATATTTTTAAGATAAAATTAAGGGGTGCCTGACGTGTCGCATAACGTCGATTGTCCTAAAATTTTTTGGCCGAGAATGTTTGGCATAGTGTTAAATGGCATACTACTCGTTTAGCCTACTTTATTTTGCGCATACACATTTAAAACACCTACACTATATTTATCCTAATATTGATTACTCGAACGTCGAATTACCTTAAGCTTAATAATCATAATGTTCATTGTTTCCTACTGCTCAAACAGTAAATTTTCTTTGCGTCTACAATTGTTATGTCCGAAATTTCATTGAAAAAAGCATATTAACAATATGGTGAATGGTTTAAAATAATGTTCAAGTAATAAGCCAGGCTGTGTGGTGACGGCAGTAAGATGGCTGTGTGGTGACGGCAGTAAGAATACATTTATCACCACCGCAACTCCTCCTGCGGGTGTCGTAAGAGTCGACTAAGGGATTGAAGTGTCACTGACCATTATTTGATAAAAGATTGATGATGGGCAGCAGCGTCATCATAGTGGACACATTACTGTGATCGCCAATCCGCTTGCCCAGCGTGGCGATTATGGGCATTTACCTCCTATTGCGTCTATACGCATAGTTAATAGGAGAGGCCTACGTCCAGCAGTGGACTATCATAGGCTGATGATGATGATGATGATGATAAGCCAGGGTAAAACCGACTTGGAATCGTTAGGTTTCTAGGAAAGGCGGAGAGAAAGGCTTAGTCTATAAAATACTTAAGTATTTTTAATCAATTGTTTACCCATCCTCATTCTTGTAAACCCGAAAAAGGGGCGACGGGGGAGCGAAGCGCCCCACAAGGGGGGCTCGGGGGCTAAGCCCCCTGTATTAGAAAATAATGAATCTGTACCTCCCCTACTCTAACCTGGATAGGTTCGTTAGGTACCTTTTATCCCTTAGATCAGAAATAGAAGTCCCGCGCAGCGGGGCTACGTCGACCGGTTCCTAGGTCTGATGTGATGACTAAAATTCTTTGGACAACTGGGTTGGGTGGTTTAAGGGAGGGTTAAGTTTAAGGAAAATATTTTTTTAAAGGTCGTTCGTTTAAAGTAGTTAGTATTAGTACATTAAATAGTAGGACCATCACAATTATGCACAATTATTATTCGATACATACACATTAGACACGAAAATCATTAGGACAAACGATATTCAGGAACAACCAAGTTAGGATCAACAATTTCGGCAAAACACGACAAAATACCTATATATGTGCAACAATTTAGGCCATTAATTTTTCGGCGTAAAGTTGGTAGGCGACAAATTTTTCGAAATAAAAAAATTATGCCACCAATATAGACCCAAAATTAATTCCAACCTTTTTAGGGTTACGTGGTAAACGAGGAACCCTTATAGTTTCGCCATGTCCGTCTGTCCGTCTCTCCGTCTGTCTGTCCGCAGCATAGCTCATAGGCCGTTAGTATAAGAAATTTGCAATTTGGTACAGGTATACCTCCATATCAGTCACACCGAAAAAGAGGTAGACTAAAATATATTAAGAAATATTCAGGCACCTCCCCTATAAGTAAAGTCGGGATGTTTTTTTATTTTGCTGTAATCTTATAGTATGGGGTATTGTTGAATAGGTCTATAAAAAAAATCGGGTTACAAAAGAGAGTTTTTTTTGTAAGTTAACGTTTTCGGAATTAACCGCTAGGTTTTCTTGCCCCAGGGTCCGCTGGATGCGGGTGACGCAGGATCGGTCATTGTGGCAATCTTTGGGAGAGGCCTATGTTCAGCAGTGGACGTCTTTCGGCTGATATGATGATGATGATGATGGATGATGATGATGACATTACGATACAAGTGTGAAAAAAATAATGGTTGGCGATAAAATAAAACACGACTGAAAGGAGTGTTTTAAATCGACACGAGATTTTAGGGTTCCGTAGTAAACTAGGAACCCTTATAGTTTCGCTATGTCTGTCTGTCTATCTGTCTGTCTATCCGCAGCATAACTGAGTGACCGTTAGAATTAGAAATTTGCAACTGAAATGTGTACATATTAATCCAGCCGATAAATTGATAGAATAATATACAAGGTGATCCTGTTAACTATGCGTATTGCAGCATTAGGAGGTAAATGCCCATAATCGCCAAGCTGGGCAAAAGGGTTGGCGATTGCAGTAATTTGTCCACTGTGACGATGCTGTGCTGCTGCTGCTCATCATCAATCTTCTATAAAGAAATAGTTATTTGTTATACAAGGGTGCAAAGTTGTATTTTACCCGCGAGCATGAAATTGAAACACGAGCAAGCGAAAAGATTCCATAGTTGAACCACGAGCGAAGCGAGTGGTTTTAAAATGGAAACCTGAGCGTAGCAAGTGTTTTAACTTAAGAGAAGTAAAATACGTTTGCACCCGTGTGTAACTTTTCCCCCACTATAGCGAGGAACAGGAGAAAGTTTCTGATTTGAATGAAAAAATTGAGGATATACTTCATGGTATCAGAAGTGCTGAACCACCACCAGTTTTCTTTTTTATCTTTTTATTTCCAAGTTTTGCCCATTCAAAGTTAAGAGTGGGGTCAAATTCCTGCTTGTACAAAATCCGACCTAATTTTTTTCTATAAGAAGTAACGAAATAATCATACGTCGCACTCCAGCGGGCAGTTTGGTGGCATGTCAATAACGTATGCGGAGTGAAATTTGGACAAATTTTGAACAAGTAAAAACAAAATAACAAAATAAAATTTAACTTGTATCTCAATGCTAAATTAATTTGTATACAATTGTTAATTAAATTGGATAGTTTTGTCGGGTTTGGCATCTTTCTTTAGATATTATGGCCAATTAAGTAGAACAATGTCGCTAAACTGCATGTATTTTCCACAAGACACATTTGCTAAGGCTAAAATCGGCGATAATTTTGATTTTATAGAAGAAGGCAAGATTTGAAACACTGTTTTATAAAAATCTCGCATTCTTTTCGTTTCCAATAAATGATATTAGAAACCCTAGTGTAATGTAACAATTTGGCTACAGCCACTTTTCAGAAAGAGCTCGAATATAGGAAATTACGTTAACCTGAATCACAAAATCGAACAGGGAGCTCAGAAATACTTCTAAATATGACAACAAAATTGATGAAAAACATCCTGAAACCATGGGCATTACGAAACATAAACAAAGAGCAAGCCTATCAACACGGAAAATAAAAATAAACAACTTTGAAAATATGACTTCGCCATTTGATCAAAAAGTGTAAAAAACACTGCTTTTTCAGTAACGGATGTCACGGTGAACGACTTATTTACCTTAGCTAACTTCAATTAAATATTTTTAGCATAATTACTATTATTTTCAGAGTATCAATAGACCAATTAACAAGAATATGAAATATAATGAGCAAAGGATGTTTATTTAAAAAGTTTTCCTACAGAAGATAAAATTACAGGCAAGAAAAATGCTAACATTTGTTTTTTCGACATCAATGGATGAAGTATCATAAAACTAAAGTTATACACTTTGGATTCAAGTAGTTCTTATCTTGCATGAATACTTGTTAAAATCGATATTAAAAGACGTACATGTTCAAGAAAATAGTAATGATATAATTTATTTAATATAATATTAAACTTTATCCAGATTTCATTCCGCATACGTTATGATAGATAAGGTTCACAAATACATCAATTCATTTTCAAATAAGCAGAAATATTTGTACGTAGTATTTGGTACCTAGTATTTATAATGTACAATTCTAAATATATTAGAAACTAAAGTAGTACGTTAGTAACGTATTATTTTTTAGTATTCATTCAATTTTAAATAAAAATACAATTGACTAGTATGTAAAATATTTAATTTACTTAAGTAGATATGTTAAGCGAATATATTATTAATATTTTTTCCAAATTGCCGGCGGTCAACGGTCAATGAAGTGTGTTTTGGTTAACATTATTTGTAGTCTCAACCTCTTCGTTTTGAATTAGACTATTTATCATTTTTAATGTCGATTCCCCGGATTCGATTTTAAGACAATTTGTAGTTTCAGATATACTTGTTTTCCTTTAGGGTGCAGGCGTACTTTTGACAATTTGTTCATAGTCTTATTTATTACATTAAAGGAAGACTGCATTGGCAAATTCGAATTTTGCAAAAATTGTATGTTATTTTTTATCTCGGAGAAATGTATAATTGTGTATTATGAATAAACTTCACTTCCTCTTCTACGCAGGCTATAGCGAATACACGTTTTGATTCTTTTAAACGAATTCAAATAAACTGTTACAAATACTAAATACATTTTAATAAAGTTAAGATTTTTTTTTTGTAAACCTTACGTTGCCACGAAACTGCCCGCTAGAGTGCGACGTATGGAAATAATTATTACTTTGTCAATATATTTTGTAAACGCAGTTAGAAATACGTGGTTAAATTTTTTCGGTTTATTAACAGGCATGGTGTATACATATACAGTCAATTTCAATCGCCTGGATTTAATTCAAAATTTTCTCATTGAATTCATAGGCATTTAAAAGTTTAAGGTCATATTCATTTTTCATTTATATTTTTCTATTACAAGTAGTTCCTCTAACACATTTATATTTATTTTACAAGATGAACACGGCAAGTAATTATTTCGTTACCTTTTATATAAAAAAAGTTATGCCTGTTTTTCCACAAGCACGAATTCAATGACCCCACTCTGAATTTTGAAAGGGCAAAACTTGGAAACTAAAGGATAAAAAAGAAAACTGATGGTGGTTAAGCACTTCTGCCACCATGAAATATATCCTCAATATTTTTCATTCAAATCAGAAACCATGCAGCACACCCGATTTGTTGATTTCACCTGGAATGACCCTTTACTATTATTTCGTTCGGTTGGTTGGTCTTTCTTGAGTAAAGTCTTTTGATTTCTTATGATTTTTTAACACTTTTTTCCTAAGTTTTCAGCTTTGTTCAAATGGGAAACAAAAGAAATAAACGAACACTGACGTCGTCTATACCAAGAAATAAAATAAGGTATGTGCGTAATGTGCGTTACAACCCGCAAATGGTAGGTATATAAACCCCTATTATTTCCATTTGCAGGTATAAGTATTATTTTTTTATAGGTATATA
Organism: Thaumatotibia leucotreta; assembly: GCA_025490895.1. Taxonomy (NCBI): domain Eukaryota; kingdom Metazoa; phylum Arthropoda; class Insecta; order Lepidoptera; family Tortricidae; genus Thaumatotibia; species Thaumatotibia leucotreta. The sequence continues at coordinate 23,454 of JALPQI010000929.1, read as the reverse complement.
ATATACACGGTGTTACGCGAGCATTGCGAAAGATTTTAACTATGCATTCTAGACATCAAAATAAACAAAAAATATTATGAGACCTAATAATGTCAATTCCACCAAAAAAAAATTTTTTTTTCTTTTTTTTTTAGGCCGATTTGAATACTTTTTAACATTTCCAGTACTTTTTATCATAACAACAATTTTTTTAAATTATTTATTTCAATTGTTTTATTTTAGGTAGAGGATTTCGTCAAGTCTATTCGTATTTTTTGATTATCAGGCAAAAGGTGTGGTAATATTAGAACACATTGTGGTAGCATTGTAATCCAAAAGAAGTTAAATGACGAGTTACCTCGAAAAACTTATTTCGAAAAAAGGTTGATTATCTCTGAAACCAAGCCGAATCCAGGACATTTTATATAACATTAAAGACTCTAAATATGGTCAGGAATCCAGCATTAAAATCTTTCGGAATGCTGACGGTACACCGTGTACAGACAGGGTGGAAATTATTTTTGGGTCAGTGAGCAGCTACCAGATCCAGAGTAGCTACGCGAAAATGGTCTTATATGACCTTCCTCGATTTTAAATTAATGAAAATTGGCGTTTACTGATTTTGGTAAAAACATACAGGTTGCGAGAAAATTGTCATTTTTGATAAACTTTTTTTGATGCCAATTGATCCTGTTTCTGTTCAGGATCAAAAGCTTGTATGGGAGCAAAAAAAATGTCTCTCTCTCCTATTTAAGAGCTTTGCTCTTGTCGGTGTAGCTCAAAGCATGCTCTCCACATTCCTCGATCCCAAGCCATCTCTTTCAGGTTTTGATACGACGTGACTTTCACGTTCTCCTTGATTTGTTCAATGTAATTTCTCCTTGGTCTTCCTCTTCCACGCCTTCCTTCAATCTTCCCCTCCACTATGCATTTTATGAGATTGTCATGTCGTATCAGATGGCCCAACATCCTACCTCTTCTGTTCTTTATAATGTCCATCAATTGCTTCTTCTCCTTAACCTTGTCTAACACCTCCTCATTCGTCACTCTCCTCCAAAAAAAATGTAATGGCTAGAAAAGCCGCAAATCGAGATAATGATATATAGCTAATGTTTCCACACAGTATTATTGTCATTTAGCATAGGAGGACTAATTATCGTGACAGATGATGCAATTAAACTTTCACTTTTTTTCCATAGTAAACGTATAAAAACAGTTTTCTTGAAATTTTGGCTTTTTTATACATTGCTATAAGTTGACCCCTAAGAAACTATTGGTACTGGATGGCACGAATAAAATCGATTGACATAAAAAAATGAAGCATGAAAAAAATATTTTTTAACATTCATACAATTTGTATGGGAATATTGGGAATTTTAAATCTCGATTTGCGGCTTTTCTAGCCGAAAACTTTTTTTTGGGTCTATACAAGCTTTTGATCCTGAAAATAGACAGGATCGATTTTTTTTCTAGCCGGTAGACGTGTCCCACTGCTGGGCAAATGCCTCTCCCTCAGATCTCCACAGCTCCCGGTACGGTGCCAAGTCTGGCCAATTGTTGGCGAAGGCGTCCAAGTCGTGCTGCCATCTCCGCCTGGGCCTGCCTCGTCCCCACCTAGTTTGCGGCATCCACTTGGTGGCTGTAATAACCCACCTTTCTGGATGCATGCGGTAGACGTGGCCGGCCCAATCCCACTTTAGCCTGGCAGTATTTTCACCACGTCAGCTATGCGTGTTTTGGAGCGCAGCGTAGTGTTCCAGATCCATCCTCGTTACACCTAAAATGCTGCGCTCCATTGCTCGCTGCCAGACCTTCAATTTGGACGTATGACTTTCAGTGAGTGACCATGTTTGGACACCGTAGGTTAGGACGGGCAGGATACACATGTCGACTAGTTTGCGCTTCAGTGACATTGGAAGGTCGCCCTTCATTAGCTCTTTCATGGACCAGTAGCTCTTCCAGGCATTTTGAACACGGCGTTAAACTTCCTTGCTGAAAGAGACTAGGTGGCCCAAGTAGATATACTCATCGACATAATGTATCGTCTGCCCGTCTACCTCGACCCTACGTTTCGTGCCGTTAGTCATCACCTGAGTCTTTGTGCGATTCATATGAAGTCCAACTTGAAGGCTTGCGTTATTCAGGTCTTGGAGCATTAACTGGATCGATAGGTATAAAAAAAAGTTTGTCAAATGTGACAATTTTTTTTCTCGCATCCTGTATGTTTTTTACAAAATCTGTAAACGCCAATTTTCATTAATTTAAAATCGAAGGAAGGTGTTCTAAGACCATTTTCGCGTAGCTACTCTGGATCTGGTAGCTGTCCTCACTGACCCAAAAATAAGTTCAACCCTGTATGTGTGTAAACAATAGATAAGTGCGAAAAAATGGTCATTTTTGACAAACTTTTTTTTATGCCAATCGATTCTGTGTCTGTTCAAGATCAACAAAAAATCTACTTGGATTTTTCTCTACTCTTATAGTATGTTAAAAAGACGCGGAAGATGACCTAAAAAAAATGTACTTGGTTTTTGGCGGAATTACCCCTGAAGCCAGATCTCCTATTCTAGTAGTACTTACAGTTTGAGAGTAAATCGTCTATGACAGACGGCCATGACGAATCTATAAGGTTTCCGTTTTTGTCATTTTGGCTACATTATGGACACTTTAAATCGTCCTATTAAATTTTTTAAATGATTTATAGAATTAATGGACGATTTATTGTTTTAGAGCAAGCGATCCTACTAATGAAACGCAGTCAACGAGTCTACCCCATTAAATGGGGCAACGGAATTCCTCTGGCAAATGAAACCGCCTCAGACAATGTGTAAGGACACAGCTTTCTGCTAGTCATCGATTTCTAAGAATGAACCGAACAAAAGTACAATAAGATGTAATAATAATCATACAGTATATTATGATCATCCTCCAGCTCCTCATCAAACCCGCACTATTACACCATACAGTAGTTTTGTCACCAAAGGCATACTAAACTTCAGCTCAATTGGGCCTATAGATATCTTTAAAATTCTTCATCAGGTCAGGTTCATCTATTGTATTGTTATCTAAGTTAAGTAAGCATACTTCTCCTCTCACCACAATCGGCCCACCAAAATCTGGTTCAATTAATCGTTGCAATATTTGTAAGCATACGTACATAACGTAGGCACAGCTACAAAAGTCGGTATGTGATTTTTTTTGGTTTTTGGATTTTAACGCCATTTTGAACCTTTCTAGAAGACTATCTATGTATAATAGTTCAGGATTTATGAAATTTATCATCATATCATCATCATCAGCCTATGATAGTCTACTGCTGGACTTAGGCCTCTCCTTTTAATTACGCGTGTGGACGCATAAGGAAGCAAATGCCCATAATCGCCACGCTGGTCAAGCGGATTGGCGATCGCAGTAATGTGTCCACTATGATGACGCTGCTGCCCATCATCAATCTTTTATCAAATAATGGTCAGTGACACTTCAATCCTTTAGTCGACTCTTACGACACCCGCAGGAGGAGTTGGGGTGGTGACAAATGTATTCTTATTGCCGTCACCACACGGCCAATGAATTTTAGCTATGTGATATCATACATTAGCGGGTTGGATTCCCGATTCGAATGTAGCGGGTTCGATTCCCGGTTTAACCATGAAATAATTCAAAATGCAATTCAACTTGTTTTTGTAAATCGAAATAATGTCTTCTTTCAGTAAGATGTTCTTTTACAATAATTAAGGTATTTTTTCTCCGACCTCGCGATATTTTTTTTTCATACAATTGTTTTTCAAAAAAAAATGAATGCTGTTTTATTTAGTTTTAAAAATAAAAGGAATCTTCTTTCAGTAAAATATGCTGAGGTCAGTGCCGCTAAGTCCGGCATATTTTATTTTGAAGGAAAGTCCGTCATATGCGTCTTATACTGTTCAATTAGGATCGGAAATCAGTTGGTGGACGGACTTTCCTGATAGACGGTCTTACCCGCATTGACCTTATCTATGATATTTAAGGTACTTTCCCTCCATGTGGCATCGCCGTAGGACGCCCTGTATGATCAGTACATACGAGTACAGGCTGCTCGCGAGCATTGCGAGTTACGACATATTTTAATGCTGTATTCCTAGCCATATTTAGAGTCTTTAATGTTATATGATTTTCAAATCCCACCTCTGGCGTTGGTAAATTTCGATATTGTTAATTTAGTACCTATATTATGACATCAAATATTTAAATTAGTGAATGTCATAATTTTTTTAGGATTTACTTTTTTCTTTTAACTGTAATTCTTCAATTTACAGTTGTAATTGTGTATAATAAATAATAAAAGTCTTAATGTTTTACCTATGTGCATTTTTATTTTTATAATTAATGCAATTTAATTTAGTAAAATAAGCTCCCTAAAACCTGATAACTGCTGGTAAGTCACATAATAATTATACAGATGTAATGCATAACTCCATTCGTTTGGCTTTTCATGGAAACTACTTCACCAAACATTACACCGAAGCGAATTCTGTAAATGTAAAATTAATATGGACTCGCAAATGTGCGTCGTTGGCACTGTGCATGTGCAATCGTTGGTGGACTCTTGTGCGTTTGACGCACACAGCAGTGGGAGAGTTGAATGTCTACGCTTCATAAAAGCTGGTGGTAGTGAATACTTAGGGCCTATATTCAACAGTATCGTGTTCCGATCAGAAAAAATAGTTTTTTTTTTTTATTATAGTGGACTAATGGCTTGCCTTACAACCAGTTGGTCAAACAGGCATACTCTCGAACCAAGTCAATTTTGTTCTTCCGCGGATTATTTTTTCTTACTATTTCCTAATCAGAATACGATGCTGTACAGTCGCCATCTGATATAGCAGAGCGGCCAGGGTACTCATAAATATCTGAGCAGGCCTCTATTGGCATGCTCAGATATTTTTGAGTGCCGTGGTCGCTCGGTGATGACTGTAACAAATTGATTGATCTATATTGAAAATCCATTTTCAGTACAGATTTTTGCAGCACTAGTGCGAGAACTATTATATACCTATAAAAATATTTTTCATCACACTTGCTGTCTAAGCGCGCCATTGCTTGCGCGCGTAGCTGGAGTAATAGAAAAGTGAAATTCCCTAGGGAGTAATAGAAATGCCAGTACGTCAATTAATAATATTATGTATTAAAACTTATTTTTTGGTTGCCAAGTGTGATGAAAAACATTGTATGCATCACGGTCGGTAAGCGGAATACTAATTCGAGTCATAAAAGCCCTCCGCCTAATAGCGTCGGGCTTCTAACACTCTCGTTAGTAATTCCGTACTTACCTCCCTTGACGCACAATGTACTATTACACGCATTGGTTACAAGCCCGATATATTAAATCTGTCTTTTGCATTGCATTGAGACGACTCGAAAAGACAAGGATAGTCTTATAAAATCTATCCCTCTCTATCTTTTTTACCATCTAGTACTTTGACAAGTGTAATTTTTCAAAAGAGGTAGTGATAAATTACAAACTCGGCCGCTTTCATTAAAAAAATCACCAAGGGTCAATGACCCCGCTCGGTAAAATGAGGTAGTGTGCGTGAAGTGCGCGTGTGTGTGAAATGGGGAAATTTGACAGAATCTGTAAAATTTCCCACATCTATCCGACCCTTAATAGCATTCGTCTTGATTCAACAATTTAGTTCATGCGTGATTATAGAATTTACCTACGCATTTCATACACGTGATTCAAAAATATTTGTCTCAACTCGGTCGGCACCTTCTTTGTGCTTCGGCCGCGCGTGCCCGGGCGGCATTGTTTGAGGTGTGAGTGAGATAGCAACACGACTTCGCTAACTTTAGGTGAATATCCATCCGAATAATCCTGAATATCCTGATAATAACACGAACATTCTAAAAATATCTGTAGACAGTATGTGAGGTGTGCAGAAATTACTATATCTGCTTAATGCATTTAAAAATAAAGAATTACGTTAGGTACCTACGCATTCATTACAAAAGCAGCATAAATAAGTAATGGTTTAATCACAATCGTAAGGCAGACGTAACACGGCATTTTCTCTTATATGTACCAGCGTACCTATTTGATATTATGGGAATTAAGTCAGACAACCAAATAATATGTCAGGACAAAAGGCGCGAAATTCAATAAAAGTATGAGAGAACGAAGTTTTTTACATTATTTAAATGTGCCGCTTTTTTACTGACAAATTTGTCCGAAAATAAACCGTTTTGTCTGTAATTGACTTGAGTTTCTGAGAATTTAATTTACTACGAATGTAGGTAATAAGTGTATTATTATGTTCCTTACTTTTTAGTATCTCTCTGACGCATCGGCTGTGTGAAAAACGCGTCATGATAATTAACATTATTATTATTGCAACATGCTGCTATGCAGTATATTTTCGGCATTTTCATTTAAGATGCACATGTATAAAATAATCCTAAGGCCGTGTGGTGACGGCAGTAAGAATACATTTGTCACCACCCCAACTCCTCCTGCGGGTGTCGTATTAAGAGTCGACTAAGGGATTGAAGTGTCACTGACCATTATTTGATAAAAAAAATGATGATGGGCAGCAGCGTCATCATACTGGACACATTACTGCGATCGCCAACCCGCTTGCCCAGCGTGGCGATTATGGGCATTTACCTCCTAATGCGTCTATACGCATAGTTAATAGGAGAGGCCTACGTCCAGCAGTGGACTATTATAGGCTGATGATGAATAGTTGCAAGCGATATATTTCGCGATACGTGACGAGCCAGCGTTGTAAAATTAAACGTGCGTTCCGAGACAGCGCGCGACAACCATTGAATAGACCACGGAGACGGGGCGCTCTGCATGTACTTGTAGCCGCGCGACGGAATCGCGGAGTGACACCCCCTTGATTTGGCATACCTACATTGCCCTCTGAGCTAGCACGCAAGTTTACCAACGTGGGTTGGGAGTGGATCGCTGCAGGCTGGCAAACTCGCGTCCAAGCTCATGGTCTCAACCACTGCCAGTTCTGCATTGACATTACTACCAAGTGAAACTACCTACGTATATTGTATATCAGACTCCGATACTATTTGACCTGGCATTACATTTGGACACCGATTACCTACTGCTATTAATTGTTGAACTTGATTTTTAATTTTGACACTGGTTTTGACACTAGTTACTATCTCTCGCTAACAGAGGTTGTGGATGCTATTTCCTCTATAGGTCACGTCCTATCCTATCCGTCCTATAAAACATCCTACCTAAATGCGACTTTACGTCATTATGACGTCACCGGCACCAAAGTTTCGCTGCCTGCTAATGATTCTAAGTAAGATTACCAAACACTTTTTTAGTTCGGATTACCGAACACTTTTTTAATTAAATTTTTTTAATGGCAAGTACCAGATCTAACGCCCTTTCGCACTTGACTGAAAATTTTACGACGGTAAAATCGAGCGTTTCACTACACTATTGTGAGCTGTCAAAAACGACTTCTTACGATGCCTCTACTTTAATTTCGATTTTCGCGGTAGCAGTGACGGATTAACCTAACAGCAGAAGTAATGCCAATGCTACGGGCCCCGCATACTGAGGGGCCCGCGCTTTAATTTAAAAATTCGCGGGCCGTAAAAAAATTAGGACAAATCCGCCAAAATAGAACAGAACTAAATTCAACGTCCGCAAGGATGGCTATTAAACATACCAATAGAAAAGAGGCATTTTTCAATTGTTTTTTTTATTCTTGTAACTAAATACTACATTACGATACGAGTGCGAAAAAAATTAAGTTCGCAACGAGTGGAGTAAATTAAAACACGATCACAGGGAGTGCGTAAATCGACACGAGTTACGAATTTCCTTCTCGGCCGTGTATCGTACGACGTTTTTCAGTACATAGGGCACTCCGAAGATGCCGACCTGACATAAAATGAACCATTTCTCGCACTAGCGCGTAAAAAAGCACCATCTGTACTGAAAAGGTATCTGATAATGTGATAATAACGATAAGCAAACCTAGTACATATATGTCGGAAATAATCATTCGAGAAATAAGTGGATACAAAGGATGAACTTAATCATCTAGTGATGCGGCGGGAGTAATATCTAACATTGTTGTAATAGGCAGAGAAAATAGTATTTACATTCTTACGTGACACGAGCCTACGTATGAAGTAACCTTGCATAGGTGCATAATTCGCTTAGTCATTATTTAATGAAAACCTAGATGGTAATATAAACAACGGTTTGCCCGACAGTGGAATTCTATAGTTCGCGTCTGTTTACTTACTTTATGTAATATTAATATTTAATAAGGTAAGGTAGTTATTGAGCTACCTATTTCCTTTTTAGGGACAACCAATTTAGCGTTTAATTCTGAAAACTTAAATTTAGTCTGGATTGCAACGACAATTAAACACTAAATTTCAATAAAAACGCGGTTTAGCGTCAATTTCATAAATTATAACCGATATCATACTTGTATCGTTACAAACCTGACTGTAATTAAGATTTTTGAATAAAAGTGAAAATGCCCTATAACAATATAAAAACACATTTTTCAGGAAGATCGAATTAACAGCAACATTCCGTAGCAAGTTTTAGAAAAAGTTTTTTGACTGGTAGAGATGGCTTAGCTATTTTTCTTAGCTGTGTCTACGATTTTGTCATCAACAATTCAACACGTAATGCAATGCCATAACGTTAAATAAAAACCTGATGAAGATGCGATAGAAATTTATAATAAAAAAACTTACTTTAGTAGAGATGGTTGCTTTTTTAGGCTCTAGTGCGAGAAGTGGCTCATTTTGCGTCAGGTCCAAAACTTCGGAGGGCCATCTGTGCTAAAAAAACGTCGTACGAGAAACGTGCAAAAAGGAAATTCATGTTTTTCGCACTTGTGTCGTAATGTACTATTTTATTTATCATTCGATTATACACAAATAAACCCTTTAAACTTTAGAAATGTTTATAGGTACTCGTTAACGTGGTCACGGTCAGTAATAGTTTGTGTGTATCTCGAATCGACCATAACCGCATGCTCTAGCAAATTTTCTCATTCTCTAAAGGTGCGTTCAAACTAAAAAGAGCATTCGCTGTTCTAACCTCCCACTCTACGAAATTCGATCGGTACACAAAACGTGATTGGTTGATTTCGTAGAACGGGCGCTAGAACAGCGAATGCTCTTTTGGTTTAAACGCACCTTAACAATTAAATTACTTTTTTTCAGCCACAACTCATAACGGCGGCCGGGTACCCCACAGAGAAGCACAGAGTTCGAACAGATGATGGCTACATCCTTCAGATGCACAGAATACCAACCGGGAGGAGGTCGGCGCGGCGATCCGACTCCTCAAAAGGCAAGAGGGCGGTACTGGTCGTCCATGGACTGTTGGGGTGCAGTGGGGACTTCGTCATCATGGGGCCTGAGAGAAGTCTCGGTAAGGACGTGTTTTCCGAATTGAAATAAACTTCGAACAAATAAAACATGGAAGCCGCACGCGATACTAAATTGCCCTTCAAAAACGGTCCTGAATTTTAGTTGATAAGTAACCCCTTCTTCAATGCAAAAAACTTAATCGCCATTTAAAAATAGTAGTGATTGGTCCATCGAAGCTTTGATTGGCTATGGCTATATCCTAAAAACATTTGTCAAAGATATGTCGCGCCGAAATATGCGCGGTGTTAAGAAAAGCGCTATGTGTATGTCCTGCCCATCTTGGCATAACTGAACAATTGTTTTTGTGGGCATTTTTGAGATGGCGTTAGACTGCCATGTTATGTATGGTCGCATCGCAGGAAATAAATAATGTTGGGTTTCTTTAAAAAAATGGAGCGTTGTAACAAAAATAACGGTGATCCGTTTAAAGAGAGGAAATTCAGTACAGTCACGTCTAATAATATGTATGCATTACGGAACGTATGTCAAAGGCATAAGGATCAAAATCGTACACATATTATTAGAGCCGACCATACATTCATTCGTATTCAGATTTGGATATAGCGGAAGTATATTTTAGCTATAACCTTTATTTTTCTATTATTATTGGTGACGGTAGTAAGAATTTTTGACATCGCCCCATATTTTCCCATAATAAGAGTCGACTAAGGGATTAAAGTGTCACTAGCCATCCTTTATATAAAATTGATGATTGACACGTCATCATAGTGAACACGTGGCGATTATGAGCGTTTGCCTTCGAATGCGTGCATCCGCATAGTTTATAGGCGAGGCCTCGCCCAGCGGTGGACTGAGATGGGCTGATGATGTTCTATCAGACGACCTGGTCTGAAGATAAATGTAGTGTGGTGACGGCAGTAAGAATACACTTGTCACAACCCCATCTGTTCCCGCGGGGGTCGTAAGAGGCGGCTAAGGGATTGAAGTGTCACTGACTATTTATTTGTCGAAGATTGATAATGGGCAGCAGCATCATCAAGTGGACACACTGCGATCGCTAACCCGCTTGCCCAGCGTGGCGATTACGGACATTTACCTCCTAATGCGTCCATGCGCATGGGCTAAGGTGGCCTAATATGGGCTGATGATGATATATTCTTTCAGGCTATCTTCTCGCTGATGCCGGCTACGATGTATGGCTTGGAAACCTCAGGGGAAACATGTATACATCGCACCAGAACCTGACAAGAAACAATCCAGCTTTTTGGGAATACAGGTATTGCTTGATATTGTTAAACTTTCCGCTTAACCTTGAAAGCTAATCATCTTCTAGCGAGACACATAGAACACCAACCTACGAACAAATAAAACATGGAAGCCGTACTCCATACTAAATTGCCTACCAAAAACGGTCCTGAATTTTAGTTGACAAGTATCACCCCGTCTTCAATGCATCACGGTAATTAATTTCAATATCAACCTATACAAACTAAAACTGCCATTTAAAAATAGTTGTGATTGGTCCGTCAAAGTTTTGATTGGTTATATTTTATGAACATTTCTCAAAGATGTTGCGCCGAAATATGCGCGGTGTTAAGAAAAGCGCTATGTTCTGCCCATCTTGGCACAATTGAACAATTGGTATTGGGGCATTTTTGAGCTGGCGTTAGACGTCCATGTTATATATGGTCGCAGACAACAACTAAACCTCACTTGTATAATTTAGAGTGACATCGCAAACACGAAGTTAGACGGATAAAAGAGTCAAACATGTATGTGGGACTATTTATGTGGTCAAAATCTCTCAACTTGTTACCAACACAGATTTAAGTACCTAAAACAAGAACAAAAGATAAAGAGCGTTATGCATTAAAAACGGACTCCCTTAGTGTTTCAGGTGTTTATGGGCGATTTGTCTGCTCATTCGCTTTCTATACCATGATTATATAACCATATCTTATACCCTGAACGAATATTAAACATGGGATTCCATTTTTCAGTTTAAGTACAAGCAATTTACTGGAGCAAAATTATTATAACTGTGGTTGATCCAATTAGACTGATCTAGATTCTAACTCAAATACAGAGACTATTGTACCCTTAAATAGTTTAAAATCGAATACTTACATAATTCCATTACGTTTCAGCTTCCACGAGCACGGCAAATATGACATACCAGCCATGATAGACAAAATCCTCAACGTCACAGGCCTGACCAAGATCATGTACGTCGGATACTCCATGGGGACCACCAGTTTCTTCACCATGATGGCCCAGCGGCCGGAGTATAATGAAAAAATCATAGCCATGGTAGCGCTGGCACCAGCAGTGTATTTGGACAACGTTAGGCCTTTCACTGATCTGTTCATCAAGACTATCAATGTCCCTGTAAGTATGAGTTCGGGTGGGCCTAGAATCTTCTAAATATGGAGGGGAAATTCCAATCATGTTGGCTACTCTATAGGGAGGGGGCCACCAGTTTCTTTACCATGATGTAATTACGATAAGGTTGTGGCCAAGACGAGTCTGGTGGGCCTAGAATCTTCTAAATAGGGAAAGGACCTTTCAATCATGTCGGCTGCCGCAGGAAATCCATTTTCACTATGTTCAAAAAACCCAGGCCCGATGATGATGATGATGAATGAGTTTAATATCACGGTAGACCACATTGATTTAGACTCCCCAAGACATGACTGCAATTGGAATTTATAAACACGCCAATTTACTCGTACCTACATACCGTGCCGCATGATGACGTTAGTACGAATACATTTGCCACCACTCCAACTCTTCCTACGGATGTCGTAACAGTCAACAAGGGATTGAAGTGTCACTGACCATTCATTTATTGAAAATTATTACGGGCACCAGCGTCCTCATAGGCACACTACTGCGATCACCAACCCGCTTGCCCAGATTAGCGATTTTGGACATTTATATCCTTATGTGTCCATTTGTGTAGGTAATAGGAGAAGCCTATGTTCTAATATGATGAGATGCGTGTGTCAATATACTACAGTAATATGATTAATTTCAGGCCACGATGCGCCAACGCGGCTTGATATCGGTGAACCTCCAGCAGGAGTTTATGAACGCAATCCTCGGGAACCTGTGTAACTCGCGAGAGCCTCGTCAGGACCTGTGTCTGCAGGTCGTGTATACCATCGTGGGTGACGACTATGAGCAGAATGATCCAGTGAGTATGGCGAGAAAAATTGACAACGTTTCAAAATTTTCGATGTGCTTAAATCGAAAACCATTTCGAGATATTATACGCAAGTAGATCACAAAAATACGAGTATATATTTAAATTTTTTTTCGCAATATTTTTGGTAAAAATCTTAAAAATAGTTTAAAGGGGAAGTGACCTCACATAGCTGAATCAGAGCTGCCACTATAACCAAAAAAATCTTGTGGTTCGAATTTCACTGGTGTTTGGCAGTGACATTTGACACTTGTTACCGTTTTTCGTCGTTTTCTTACGTGTCTGAAACATCACTTGTGACGTCATTTAGCTGATTTTTGACTCACTAAAATAGCAATTTTTTTGAAAAATAAAAAATACGTGTATCTTTTAATATTGACTTCTTTCAAAACAGACAATAAAAACTAGGACTAAAAAATATGAAATGTTGTCAATTACAGAAGATTGTCTGTTTGTAAGTCGAATGTAGGCCAATTTACGGGACGCTCTCATACGTCAGAGCAATCACGCGATTTCTTTCCATTCCATAGCTGTGTTCTGAAGATTGGCCTGCATTGAACCAATGTGTGAACGAGATGGTGACATTGCTTTACTCCTCTTCCGTGTAACGTTCCTCTGACCATTCTTTGATAAAAGATTGATGATGGGCAGAAGCGTCATCATAGTGGACACATTAATGCGATCGCCAATCCGGTTTCCTAGCGTGGTAATTATGGGCATTTACGCATAGTTAATAGAAGAGGCCTAGGTCCAGCAGTGGACTGATGATGTGATAAGAATTCTGTACCTGTATTAAACTTATACCCTTTTTCACAAGCCTCTGGGAGTTGTATCCTTTATCAATAGGGCCACAGTAATTGTATTGTATATTATAGAACGTACGTCCAAGGCAAAATAATATAAATGGGTGAATATCTGAGCGTTTCAACCGCCTAATTTTGGTGGCATTATTTTTGCCGAAGTTTCTAAACGTCTCAGTGTTATACTTCGTCATTTGTATAAGATACCGTGCCTTTTTCAAATGACAAAGTAGCACATTGTAATTAATAGAAACTTCGGCAAAAATTATGCCACCAAAATTAGGCGATTGAAACGCTCAGATATTCACCCAAATAGTAAGGGGTAAGGCACGAGCATTTTCCGTCCCGACGGAAAATGCTCGTGCTCGACGCGTTATGAAATACTATTTTTGGTCTCATGTTTGGTGTTTAATGATTAATCATTTAAAAAAATATTTGTTTACAGATGATGTCCAGCGTCATCATGGTCAGAATGCAGCCAGCTTCGTGGCGGCAGTTGGAACATTTTGCGAAAATCGCAATGTCGAGTAAGTAGAAATTAAAATAAATGCCGTAAAACCGTAATACCAACTGTAATGCATACAACCAGGGCCGGATTTAGGGGGGGGGGGGGGGCAACCGGGGCCACATTCCCGGGGCTTCCACGAAAGAGGGACTCCCACAATAGAGATTTCGAAAAAAAAAATTCTATTCCCAACTAGTAAACACTAGTAATTTTTTTTGAGTACCTATTGAAAGTGATCTACTCCGGGAACTACATTACAGCGAAATCATCAACGATTTACCGGCGAAAAACGCTCGGAAGATTCCGGTCGTTAACGCTAAAATTTAATTTCAGATAATTCTCGTTTCCGATTATATTTATATGTTTGTTAAATAATAAAATAACCTATACTTGTTTCCACAAATATTTATTGTAAAACTTGACTGAAAATAATTGTCTACTTTATTTGGAAAATAATTGGGAGATAGGGGGCCTCCACTCCTTTGTATCCCGAAGCCTCTCAACCTCTAAATCCGGCCATGCATACAACTATGGTCCAACAGTTCAACTCCTAACTAAAGCTCTTTCGCTATCTTAGAAAACCGAAAGGTATTCGAGTGGCCGAGCGGTGCAGGCATCAACCGCGAAAGCTGAGCACGTGGGTTCGATTCCCACCTCGGACGTTGGTGATCTTGGTCGATTTTTCGTTGGTATATGACATTCAATATTTATAAATATGATTATTTTAATAGGTAAATAATATATTGCTAACCCAAATGAACAAACTTTTTGAGAAATGCTCTCACATTGGATTTCAACAGAGAAGGCCTATTACTGTCACTAGGAACTATAACCATTCGCCAGTAGAATCCAAAACAAAAAAAAGGAAAAAATATGCCTGACTTAGGATTTGATGTCTTTGAACCATATCGTGAAACAAGTTCGCAGACATATTTTTACGATATCAATAATTTTAGCTAAAAATATATTTGACCTTAAAGGTACCTATAAGGTTTTAAGTTGGTAATAAAAACAAGATTTTGTTCTTTATTTCTCTTTTTTATAAAAATATCTGTAAAAATATTTTTTTTTTATGTAATAAATTCTTTAATGCATGTTATTTTAGGGCGTTTTCACTTCTAGGGACACCCAATTAGCTTAACTCTCACAAAAAAGTTAACTTATATAATATTTCTTTATCGATTAATCCAGAAAGAATACGAACTTATGCAATATAAAAACATGAATGAAGTGGATTTACGTAAATATTTCATGCTTAATTGTCGTTACAAAGCTGACATCGAAGTTAACTTTTTTGTGAGAGTTAAGCTAATTGGGTGTCCCTAGAAATGAACATGCCCTTTAATAAGATGTATTATTATACTGTATTGAAAAAATAAGTCCACCTGAGTTTCTTTCTGGTTCTTCTCAGGAACGGTGTAGGGTTAGAACCAGTAGTAGATTTTTTTTTCTCTTGATAATGTCAGACGATTCGAAAATGCTTTTTAAGTAAGCACTTAAATAAAGAATAGTTTGACTTTGATTAAGAGCGTGTGATTATGGAATAATGCAATTTTTTTGGTTTGTTTACTTTTTGTTTTCTACTGACGAATGTTATACAGTGTCCATTAAACTTGAATAAGATTTCACGTCATTTCCAGGTGTTTTCACGTCATGGGAGAACGGGTTGTACGGCGATGTGAAGCCGTATGACCTCACCAACGTTAAAGTACCGGTAACGCTGCTTTACGGCTTAAACGACCAGTTGACGGAGAAAAATGTGAGTGTATTTTAAAATTAATAAATATTTTAGGACA
Source organism: Thaumatotibia leucotreta (assembly GCA_025490895.1). Taxonomy (NCBI): domain Eukaryota; kingdom Metazoa; phylum Arthropoda; class Insecta; order Lepidoptera; family Tortricidae; genus Thaumatotibia; species Thaumatotibia leucotreta. Next base: position 7,791 of record JALPQI010000929.1, on the reverse strand, counting down.
TTTTACACAAATCGACCTAGTCCCACGGTAAGCTCAATTAGAAAGAAAGAAAGAAAAAACATTTATTCGTGACACAACATAGACATCTTAGCACAGGTAATTATTTACTTAAAAAGGGGTTACCAGTGTATTGTAAACTAGCACTACAAGTTAACGAAAAATAAATGTGACGTCACTTCCCCTTTAAGCTATTTTTAAGATTTTTAACAAAAATATTGCGAAAAAAAATCAACAAATATATTTTTGTGATCTATGTAATGTATATATCAATAAATGTGCACTGCGATCCGCCCGCTCCCCGCACTTGCAGGGTAGACGTCACGGTGAACGGACGTATCGTCAGTGGACGCAAATACCAATTTTGTGTTTTATTAAATCTAGCCCCTCACGTTGACTGTGGACGTTACATTGGCGACGAGGATAAAGAACGTGAGTAAAAACACAAATAACGACACTCAATCACCGATAAAAACTATCAGTTTCAAATAAATACTGCTTGTAATAAAAAAAAAGGGACGTTTCATGTTTCGCCAGGTAGCACAAACAAAGCAGCGTGACTAGCCATCAGAGATTCATACTCAAATATAAACTCCTTTGTATTGTTATATCTTATATCCAATAAATGCAATTATAGGTTATACTTGTATTACCACTAAATATTGCAGTCGAAATACCACCAAGATTGCGGTCAAAGTGCATCAAGGCAGTCCTTTGTTACGTGCATATCAATGTAAATATCAATTACTAAATTAAAGTTAAATCGGTGGTGTTATAAAATTTGATAATAATTCTGATAGGTGCATATTTAAACGAAAGTACAGAACGTAGTACATTATTATGAAATAGGACTAATCTTAGATTGAGGCATAGGGGGAGTGATTTGTATTCGAGATGTGTGTTTGGTTAAACAATTTTTTGAGTAAAATAACTTATTCTTGCACTGCGTTCACGCTTTTAACATAACAGTTATTAAAACAATACCTATCGTATCGTAGCCTTTTATACGTAACTTTACCAAATAATAAGCATATTTATTTAAATTTTAAAACCTGCTGACGTGTGCTACTTGGGCATGTTTCGTGTTGCCTTAGTAATGGAATGAATGCATTATCCTTATACACTAATTATTACATTCCCGTGCCTTGCTTCTATGAAGCAAAAAAAAAAAAAGTAAGTAAACAAACTGATAGCCGTCGGTGGAATAAGTCGTAAAATAAAAGTGCCAGCTAATATTCACCAATACTAACACCTGTGTGGTTCTATTACGTAGTGATTCAGCAATAAATTTATACATTGCCGAAAATCATGTTCCAATCAACTACCTAGATAATAAATCATTAGTGCCTGTGAATATTAGCCAACTTGTGTTCTTCATAAACTGGATATTATAAATACTTAACAGTTTATGCTATTGATGAGTCCCACATATACTTACTAGTATATGCAATTTATATAAACAAAAAAATGAAGAATAAAAGCTTCAATAATGCCAAATAGTCACGTGGACTTAGATGTGCGTGTAGGGGTCCAATCCTAAGATATTTGCTTACCTGTTCGTTTTGTATGCATTGTAGGAAAACGTAGTTAAAAATAATAGTAATTACACAATAGCCACTCTGCGCACCTTGTAGTCGGTACACTTTTAGTATAGGGGCTTGGTAGTTAGGAGGTAGGTATGTACCTTACCTAACAAACATTTTCCGTATTTACTTACAGATCGTACCAAAATGACGTCTCCGTTACCCGCCTTAGAAACATTTGAATGCGATGGGGATCCAATGTCGTTAGGTCAAAGGTGGGACAAATGGAAGCGAGCTCTTGAAATATACCTACTAGCTTCGGGAACTACTGAGTCTGAGAAGAAACGTGCCATACTACTGCATATAGGCGGACTAGGTCTACAAGAAATTTATTATAATTTACCGGGCGCGCATGTAGAAGGGGACGGTTCAACCGACGTTTTCAAGACCGCGATCGATAAATTAGACGAATATTTTTCGCCAAAACAGAGTTTTTTGTACGAAAGACATATGTTTCGACTAATGAAACAAGAACCAGAAGAAAAATTCGAAAAATTTCTTATTAGATTACGTAATCAGTGTTCTAAATGCGATTTCGCTAACAAAGACAACGATCTTATAGATCAAATTGTTGAAAAGTGTGCTTCCGCAGATTTAAAGAAGAAAATATTGAAGTTAGGGGATTCAGCTACTATAGATAAAGTAATAGTAGAAGCCAATTTAATTGAAACGGTAGAAAGGCAACTCAAAGAGTTTCAAGGCAAACATAACGAACAGGTCAACAGGATAGGAAACAAGCCTAATAAACCCCTAAGTCAGGGTACGCACTTAAAAACACGGTGTTCTAGATGTGGTAGTGAACACCATGACAGCGCCGATATACGCTGCCCCGCTAGAAATAAAATATGTGATAAATGTGGCTACAAAGGGCATTTCAAGTTACATTGCCGGACTAAAAATACAAAACGCAAAATACCCGTTGTTGGCGATAAATCAAAAGTTCCTATTAAAAAATATAAGCCCAACGAGGAACAGGTTAAACAATCTGATAGTAAGCCAAGCCAGAATATTAATTATATATTTCACATAGACGGCGATGACGCTGAAATAACCTGTCAAATTGGGGGAGTCAATGTTGATATGTTAATTGACTCTGGTAGCAAACGAAATATTATAACGGAGCATACATGGAAACATTTGAAATCAAACGATGCAGTTGTGTCAAATCAGAAACAAGGCTCAGATCAAGTTTTCATGGCATATGGCTCTAAGGAATCTCTTGAAGTACTAGGTTCATTTGAAGCATTGATCACAGTTGGACCGGAAACAACTGAAGCTACTTTCTATGTTATTAAAAATGGCACCTGTGATTTGCTAGGAAGAGCTACTGCCATTCTTCTTAACGTTCTTAAATTAGGGGTAAGTGTTAACCTAGTAGATGCGTCTTTCCCAAAATTCAAAGATCTCCAATTAAGTATTGCTATAGATCCATCGGTTTCTCCCGTTTGCCAGCCATATAGGCGTGTACCTATACCACTCGAGGACAAAATCAATGAAAAACTCGATGAGTTGGTAAAAAAAGATATTATTGAGCCAGTCGACAGAGCCTCGTCTTGGGTGTCTCCTATGGTACCTATCTTAAAAAACGACGGTAGTCTGAGGATATGCGTCGACATGAGGTGCGCAAACAAAGCCATCATGAGGGAGAATCATCCTTTACCTACTATGACTCAATTGTTGCCCAAATTGCGGAAATCCTGCATTTTCTCCAAGCTGGATATAAAAGACGCATTCCATCAAGTCGAAATCCAGGAAGAATGCAGAGACATTACAACGTTCATAACTAGCAAAGGTTTGTTCCGCTATAAACGTCTAATGTTCGGGGTCTCGTGCGCACCTGAGCATTTCCAAAAAATTATGGAAAGGATACTTCTGCCTTGTGAAGGGGTTGTGAATTTCATCGATGATGTCGTCGTGTTTGGAAGTAATGTTGACGAGCATAATGCAAGACTTAAACATGTTCTACAAGTCTTGAAAGAGAATAACGTAGTCTTAAATGAGAAAAAATGTATTTTCAATGCACCACAAATAGAATTCCTTGGTCATGAGCTATCTGCAAAAGGCATACGACCTCTTGACAAATATGTAAAAACCATTGAGTCATTCAGGGAGCCCAGTTCGGTTGAAGAAGTCCAAAGCTTTTTAGGGCTCATAAATTATATTGGTAAATGGATACCGAACTTGGCTACCATGACTGACCCAATTAGAGAAATTCTAAGGTTAAAACTTTCCAAACACGCCGACATTGTTGAACTTTGGAAAGATGAACAAGCCGCAGCGTTTGCCGAGCTAAAAAGCAGCTTAAGTAACTTGCAGTCATTAGGATTTTATGATCCGAACGATAGAACACAGGTAATGGCTGACGCGAGTCCTGTCGGATTAGGCGCGGTGCTCATACAGCATGATGAACAAGGCCCACGGATTATTGCCTATGGCCACAAAAGTCTGACAGATGTCGAAAAGCGATATTGTCAGACTGAGAAAGAGGCGTTGGCCTTAGTCTGGGCCGTTGAACATTTTAATATGTACTTGTACGGCCTAAAAGAGTTCGAATTGATCACTGATCACAAACCCCTTGAGGTAATATTTGGACCTCGATCGAAGCCATGTGCACGAATTGAACGTTGGGTGCTACGGCTGCAGGCATACAATCATAAGGTTGTGTACTGCCCCGGTAAAAATAATATAGCCGATCCACTCTCCCGGCTTTGTAAAATAGTTAATTCAAAACCATATGACGACGATTACCACATCAATAAAATTGTTGAGCTTACTAGACCAACAGCCGTGTCCATGGATGATATAGTAACCGCTTCTCAAAAAGACCAGGATATTCAATTAGTGAAAAGGGGTATTTTCGAAAATAATTGGGATCCTAGCATAAACAATTATAAAATCTTTGGACATGAGCTTTGGATGCATGACGAAATCCTACTTAGGGGGAGCAAAATAGTTATTCCTACCGCCTTACGTAGACAAGTTCTAGCATCGGCACACGAAGGCCATCCCGGTATCGTAGCCATGAAAGGCAGATTACGTACCAAGGTATGGTGGCCAAAAATAGATAAAGATGCTGAAGGAATGGTAAAAAGCTGTAAAGGTTGCACCGTAGTTTCGGGGCCTAATCCCCCCATGGCAATGAAAAGACGCGAATTGCCAACTCAATCTTGGATCGATATAGCCGTCGATTTCTTAGGTCCACTGCCAAGCGGACATTATATATTCGTCGTCATAGATTATTACAGCCGCTATAAGGAACTTAAAATCATGAAATCTATCACATCCCAAGAAACCATAAACGTACTAAACGAAATATTTTCTAGGAATGGCTATCCGATTAGCATTACCTCAGACAATGGTCGGCAATTTACTAGCGAGGAATTTAGGTCCTTTTGCTCAGAAAATAATATTACGTTGTATAATACAATACCATACTGGCCACAGCAAAATGGCGAGGTAGAGAGACAAAATCGCGACATAGTAAAGCGCTTAAAAATCAGTCAAAGCCAAAAATCTGATTGGAAAGACGATCTGCTACGTTATCTTATGATGTACAATAGTACACCTCATAGTACCACTGGCAAATCACCGGGTGAATTGTTTTTCAACAGGCAATTTAGAGATAAAATTCCATCGGCCGTAAATATCGAAAACCAGCGGACTGATTTTGAAGTGTACGATAAAGATAAATTGTCAAAAGAAAAAGGAAAAATGGTTGCAGATAGGAAAAGAAAAGCTGTTGATGAAGAGATTTGTGTTGGCGAGAAAGTTTATGTTAAGAATATGATCAAAGAAAACAAATTAACTCCTAATTTTGATTCTACGCCACATACTGTTGTACGTGCAAAGGGAGGAGATATACAAGTAAAAAATGATGAGACAGGACAAGAATCAAGACGAAATATCGTTCATCTTAAGAAAGTGGAAGGACAATGGCGAATCCACAATGAAAATGGAAATGAAGGTGATAGTAATGATAGTAGTATGGAAACAGATGATGAATAGTAAAATCAAATTAAGTGGTCATAATTTTCAAATGGATATGATTTGTATAACCTTAACATTAACAAAATGTAACTAAATAAATAAGATAAAAAAATATTGAAAGGGAGAGATGTAATGTATATATCAATAAATGTGCACTGCGATCCGCCCGCTCCCCGCACTTGCAGGGTAGACGTCACGGTGAACGGACGTATCGTCAGTGGACGCAAATACCAATTTTGTGTTTTATTAAATCTAGCCCCTCACGTTGACTGTGGACGTTACAATCTACATGCGTATATCTCGAAATGGTTTACGATTTAGGGACATCGAAAATTTTGAAACGTTGTCAATTGTTTATGGCTCTCAGAACAAACATATATGAGACACCTATGAAATGGTTAAGGTCATGAAGTGTGGTGAACTTTCATGAATCACATAAGTAATTGATCATCAATCTGATACTAATCCATCCTATTTTTTCAGCAAATCATGCGTCTGGCTGAAGTCCTAAACAGCACAGGAATGCTGGAAGATGTCCGGCCAGGTTGCAACTGGCCAAAATTCAACCATCTCGACTTCGTTTTTGCTAAAGATGTTGGCAAACTATTGAACAAGCCTTTGGTTAAACATATCAATAAACTATATGAGACATACGGTAAATCGTAAAAAATGTTTTATTTCATCCTTTGAACTATTCACTATGATCCTGGCAAATTTTAATGCCAGTATTCATTTTTGCTGCCAGTACTGGCTCGCGTGATAGAACCAAACTGGGGGTACCCGCAGATCTTCATATCTACCCACACATGTCAATATATAACACGTGGGTTAAGAAACAGTGAAGTGATAGCTCCTTTTTTTAGTTAGTAAGTTAAAAAATGTCTTTATGAACATGATACTTGAAAATGTATGTGTGCACTGCTTGAATAAGTAATGAATAGTCAAATGCTGGAATAACTTGCCCCCACCAGTTACTTATGCTAAGTCTCTGCCGGTTTTCAAAAAGCGATGTAAGGCATTTTTACTGGACCTCCAAAAGGAAGACACCTTTACTTTTGGTTGACTGATCAACAACACTAATTTATGGCTCTGGGTTATGCTCAATTTATTTTAGTAAAAATCAAATCTGGCAATAGTTTATAATGGGAGTAATATCTGGTTCTACATTACTTAGACGTGATAATATCATCTGTAAACAATAAAACATAAAATTGCTATTATAAATTAATGTAGTAAAACTCACTGGAGTTTACTTTAGTAATTTAGATTTAGTCATGGTTGTGGCAGAATAACAGCGTCTGCTGCTGGAAGCCTTGGAGCTTCCCGCGGAGACACATGCTGAGCCACCATCCATTTCTTTAAGTTTGTTATATGTTCTGTTACTGTGTATTTCTGTTCTTTGTACTTATGCAAACTTTTGGAATAAATTTCTTTATTATTATTATTATTTATTATTAAATGTACGATCAAATGTGAGCATTTTAATAAAAACAGCCCACTGTGTTGCTCACCATAAAGATGGAATTGGCTATACCCACATACAAATTAAATATGTAACAACCCTTATGGCAGACAACAAAGTAGGATGTTTTGAATGAACCAATCACAAATATCTTTGCAATCAATAAGAATACTACCACTATCAATAAATTTTAGTACAATTTCATCAGTGGCTCATAATTAAGTGACAAGTATACTGCCATGCTAACTAAAAAGGATGCATCTCCCATGGAACTACTATACGAGATGCGGTTTTTTTATATAGCACGGCAGTATATTGACAGTGGTGATTTAAGTGTCAAGTGGTGAGAGTAAAGAACAGACATTAGATTTACTCTTTAGGGTAATAAAGACTGATATATGCACACTACAGACTGATTAAGTCACAGTACAGACAGCAATATAGACCTACATGCAGGTGTATAAAGTTCAAATTCAATTATGATACTTGGTGTTGAAAAGGCAAGCAGCAAAATCACCAGGCGTGGATCCAGGACTTAGGTTAGAGGGGGGGGGGGAGAGGCGACTGTCCTATGATATGAATGATATGATAGTATTTTATACTTAAAGCGCCTAGGCGTACCTAAGTCCAGTGTAAGTGCCGGTTAAAATAAAAAAAACAACCACTTACCTTGGCAACTCCTATCTTTGCAGTTAGGGCTCCAGATGTAGTCTTGCTTGGAGTCACATTTTGTACGGCTGGAACTACTTTGACTTCCGGCAC